>JARHVA010000027.1:6810000-6850000 GCA_037957365.1 Torreya grandis
AATAGGAAATAACATTGTCGATCAACGAAAAATAGTTTACCTTCATATATAGTTTTTTGTTCATCAATTAAATGAATAGAGATAGTATTCATTGACACAATAGATAACATTCTAACATTATGTTTATTAACATCATCATTTATGTAAAAAAGATATGGAAATGTTGGACTGTCAGGTACCACTCATAAATAATTTTTATTGATATAATTTATGTCATTGTATGTTTGTGATATTGTTCAGAAATGGTTGAGATTTGCTGTAAATTTATTGTCATTTTAATGAATTTTTTTGTAATTCATAGACTTTACATTTTTTTTCTAAAAGTTATATGGGATTATTTCATCATTTATTTTTGGACATTAAAATATTAGAGAATCATTTATAGGTTGTACTTGATAAAAGTCTCCACAAAAATTCATATCTAGATTTGAAAAATATGTTATAGGAATATGCATTATATCTCATAACCTTTTGTCGATTGAATACAAGAAGCGTGAGCCTACTTGTGATATTTCATTTATAAAAAAGAGACATAGTTGATTTTAGTGCTTTGATAATGTGTCTAGTTTTTCAAAGGTAAGCAAAATAAGTTGTAATTTGTTAAAAGGGAAGAGGAATGCAAAATACAATGTTATTCCTTTGGCATTATATGTTGCCTTTCTAGTGTATGTTAATATCAAGCCTTTTGGCCTAAGCATGTCACTTTCAAAGAAATTATTATATAAATGGTGTAGTATTTTGTATATCAATTTTGCTATGAATGTATTACTGGTTCTAACACCTTCTATTAAAAATAATAACTTGGTTTTGATAGATATTTTCATTTTTTTATTTCTATATATTTTACAATTGCTTGTTGTTCTTTGTTCAAAGATCTTCTTCTTTTGTAATAGTCATAATTATCAGATATGAATGGCAACCTGACTATTTCAAGAGATTTGGATTGTATATTTTTTTATCCAAGTCTTTGAATAAATGTATATTGCATTTCAAATCATAGCCTTCATGGGTAGCAATATTATTTTCATGTTTTATATTCACCATGTCAACATTCTTATTGTGTCAAATTCAATATTGTCAACAATTTCATCTATGATTCCCCAAACAAATTTTATGTGATGAGTAAATTTGGCTTCATTTTTTTTGATGTCTTTTTCATGCAACATGTATGTATAACTCCATGTATCAAAACCATGTTTAAATTATTTTCATTTTTTATAAAAAGGATATATAATAATATTTTTTCCCTGCAATAATTTTCAATGTCAAGATGTTTATTGTATTTTATGTATCAAAAAATATGTGGCTTATGTTGCACTCATTTCTCCCCCTCTTTTTGGTATCGAGAGAGAAATTTAGCAAGGCAAATATTTGCTAAAGCTTGTGGTTATTGAATATAGTAGTCTATTAGAGATTTGCATATTACATCCTATGATTCATCAAGTTAATGCATCAGAAGTGTTAGAGGTTTTAGGATGAATGCATGTTCATCTAATAGACTTGTATTTATGAATATGCATTACCTAGAACAATTATTCAATGGCAATGACAAAGCTATGTGAACAGATTCTTGAGAAAACATTTGTTTTATATTAGTAATGTGTTTCCAAGGTCGTATATCACCTGAATAACATCTATATTTATTGCTTGATGTTCTTTATAGATTTATTCAAACACTTTTATTAATGGCATATCAAAATTTATCATATAAGATATACAATAAGATGTAGCAAAAGCATTGAGTATAAATTGGGCATTTGTATTTACTTTCCACAAATGTGGCACTTTTTTACAAAAACTATTTGTCCATTCATGTGATGGCTTTCATTGCAATAAATTCATTAGTTATTTAAGCATGCTCTGTATTGCTTGTATATATTCAGTTTCATTTATTTTTAATTCCACTAAAAACTTGTTAAATGTTATAGAATGCTCAAAGCATGTATTATCCAAATTATTGAAGATATGTATTGAGTTTTTGATAACCAAGTCATCTTTCTCTGTACATAGTTCAAGGATAATTGTTTTCAACATTGGAAGTATAGGGAAGTTGTATCTGCAATATGCCTTTAGAATTTTTTTATAGCTTTTAGTATGGTGATGTTCATGTAATATGGATATGTTTGAATCAAGTATATTTACATCACAAGTTACATAATTATTGACAAATCTTGTAGCCTTAAAATTTTTGTCCTTTCCATAAATTTACGTAGATTTGATCCATAGCATAAAATGTGTATTTTGACTTCCTCAATTTTAGAAATCTGTAATTGAGAAATGATCTTGAAATCATCCAAAGAAATATTGATATTTGTATAAAATTTCCTTTATTTTATGTGTATAGTATTGTTTACATGTGATAGGATTTATTACAATCATGTAATTATGGTCAGTTGTATTAAATGTGTTATTTTTTTGTTTTTTATTATTTTTCATGTCTACTATGTAATTCAGATAATGCATTTGTAAGTGGTTTCCAAAGATGTTCAACACTAGAAAATGTAATGAAAAATGTTAGTGGCCCCAATTGGTGAATCATTACAAATGTGTTTTTTCTTAGCTATTATAAATAATTTGGCAAAATTAGTATTTTTTTGAAATCAATATATCCAATATCAAATTTCAATAGTTTTTCTAAGTTTGGTTTGTAATTCCTGTCTTTTGTTAGAAAATTTCTTCCCTTTAGTTTCCTTTTTCTAATTTTCACCCACATTACATCCACCTAGTCAATGATGATTTTCATTGTTTACAAAAATAGATTTGTAATATGGTATGTAAATGCATAGTCTTTATGCAATTCCCATTGAATAATTTTATCATTTGAAAATTTAGTTATTATACTTTCATCATACGGGTCACCATAAAAAAGTGTTGGGAAATTCATTTCCTTGGCATACCTATCTTTAAAAATTCTAAGTGGTTATTGGTATTCTATTGGTGCAACTTGGATGATTTTATCTTTCAAGTCATGAATGCATGTTAATTCAATGAATCCATATACCATGGTCGAAGTGGCAATGCATTTTTGATCTTCATCACTTATTTCTTCAAGAAGCTCTTTAGGGTCTGTTAGCATTTGGACATATGTCAAGGTTGTATTTAACCAAATCTATTGAGGTGTTGAAAATTTGGGAATAATTCCATTTTTCAATGCATTATTGCATTTGATGCATGTTTTTTTCAAAATAATTTCATCTATTTGCATCAACTTTGCATATGTTTCTTTTTCTATTTGTTTAAAATCCATTATATGTAGTTGACTACAAACCAAGCATACATGTTTTAATGTGTTATCTAGATCTTTTATGAATTTATTTGTTACATTGCTTTTTTGGCTATGTGAAATGCATTTGAACATACGTAAACATGTTACTGGATTCCTACTCAATTGACAATTTTGTTCTGTCTTCTTTGTCTTTTATAGATTTTGATGTGCATTTTTTCCTTGATTTCTTGCAAGATGATTTATAGAGAAAAAATATTTTTAAATATAGTAGGTGATGTTATGTCATTCATACTATAATTTGTAATGTTAGTGTCTTGTTGACATCTTTCTATCAATGGTTCATAGTGAACATGATTTGTGTCTATTTCAAAGAAGACTATGTTATAAATTCATGATGGCTATAGAGAATTGGAGTATGTCTTTGCTATACCCATCAAATGAGCTAACCAAAGATGGATTTTTGCATCTAGTAATATGGACATCCACTTAAAGCAAAAGTCACCTCCCTCAATGTTAGTTTGATTGAATGGATTTGTTAAGTTTACAATATAATATTTCCAACTTGAGATTTTGTTTTCATTTCATATTAAGCTGGAATGTAACTATGTTTGGGCATAAGATAATGCATTTTTATCTTGACACAATATCACATTGTACTATGACTATGTTATATAGCAACAATGATATTATATATCAAATTCAAAATTTGTTAATTGACAAATTGAATCAAATAGGCTTTCACCATAATCAAAATCACATTAAGTAATTTATATGAGCCATCTATTGACACTTGGATTCACACCCTTAAGGAGATGCCTAAATCTCCTCATCTAAGTGGCACCATGGAGACATTTCTCTTGTTATGGGTAACAATATTGAGAAATGAATCTCTAGATAAGGGGCTAGCTCCCCTTGATGCACCTTTAAAGCTCTCTCTCTAACTTAACAATTGGATATGAAAAGGGATTAAAAAAAATGATTGAGAAACTAAATGGTGATGCACGAATGTATAATGTCCTCCCAATTGAAAGAAACTACTACTTAAAGACAAACAAATTATTTCTCACACAAAAATCACAACTCAAGATTTGTTGTTACATCAATGTTTCATATACTAGATTCGAGAAGGTATATGATTCTTAGGAAGGGAATGAATGATTCCAAAGAGGGATACAATCATGGACCACTTCTAGGATATCTCTACACTTAGAAAAGATTACTAGAAAAAACCTACAATAATCTCCTTTCTGTAAATGGTAGACCATCAAGAGTACAAGCTAGAAAAGACAATCTTTCACTAGACTAGACCAACAAATTTCAAGTCATTACTCAATATTACAACATATGAGTGGCAACAACACTTGTATATTTATTTAAGTACAAATTTGGCTAGAGTTTTCCCAATAACCAGTGGAGCTGCTAAAATAAGCCAAAAGAATGCATATATATAACTTTTGAGAGAGAGGTCAAGCAAAGGAAGTTCAAGAGTCACTTGGACATGTGTCCATATGTGAAAATCAGTTACAATCGCATGTGGAAGAGAGGTGGGGTGAGCTATGCCATGTCATGAGGTCTACTTATTCAAAACCAATCATAAGAATGGTGAAAAGTGGCATGAGCCCTTCAGAATTGACACAGGAGATAATTTATATCAAAATTCATTTATGATCATTTGAAACTAAAAATAGAGGAGACGACACATAACACTTTTGAGGGAAATGGGACTTATGGTGATAGTTAAATAATGCTTTTCCTAACTACCAGCCATCCTTTGGACACCTATGTTTATTGATTTCATGGAAGCTCTTTGATTTGGTCAGCTGCCAAAAATGACTCAAACCATCAACCTATCCATTTTGCTTGCTTTGTTTGCACTAAATGCTCGGGATTCAACCATTTATTACCTCCACATTTGCTCTCATGTTCCTGCCAAGTCTTTTGACATCAACATCTATTTTTTGTAGTTTGAAATTGATGTTTGTGGGGCCTTCCTTATTCATTCAAAATACTTTATTTAGACTTAAGCTTCTTTCAGACCTTTGTCAAGTACTCTTTAATTATGGAAAAATTGTCCTTCAAATCATGAAATGTGCCCTTTCAGGACCTCTGCATGGGACACTTTTGCTTGTAAGATATATTTTAGGAAAATTTTGGGGCACTTAGCTTCAAAGGTGTCCTTTAGAAAGATTTATCTTGGCCACTTTTCTTGAAAGAAATACTTCAGGGTTTTTGCTTTTGACCATTTTTGTGGACAATTTTTTTGAACAAATTCCTTTGGACTTTTTGTTTCAACATTTTCTCCTAAGAAAATTCATTTTGGCTCTTTATATCAGGTCTTTTCCTTTGGGATTTTTCTCAAAATAAATCCTTTGGCTCCTTTTTCCACATTCATTTATTTGGGCTATCGAATGACCTTTCATATTTTGAAAATGGACCATTTGGTTCTTTGAAATGTTCCTTCAGGTTTCTTGAAGTGGACCTTCAAAACTTTGGAATGACCCTTTGATAATTTGAAAAATACCTTTCTTGAAAGGAAACATACCCTTCGAGGAAATCAAAAAGTACCATTGGTTTTTTTAAAATGATCCCTTCAGCTTCTTGCAAATGACCCTTCAGTAATTTGAAAAAGACCCCTTTAAGAAGATTGATGTGCCCTTCAAAAAAGTTGCAAGTGCCCCTCAAAAAAGTTGCAAATGCCCCTTCAACTTTTGCTAATGACTCTTCGAAGTTCTTGCAAATGAAACTTCTGAAAGGAAAATACCCTTCAATTTTTTTGAAATGTACCTTTCAAAACTTTTGCATTTGAACAATTCTTTCAGACAAATTATGTTGACAATTTTCACAAAAGACTTCTGACCCCTAGGCCGAAAAGGATATCATTCAGGGAAATTGTTTTGGACAAAATGTTTGAGATAATTTCCAATACTTAAATAAAAAACTTGAAAACAAAAAATTTTAAAGACAGAAAACTTGTACATTTATCATGGGTTTTTTGTGGAACAACTCCTCTGAAGGAATTTGTACATAATAGGAAACCCTGAAGTTGAATGATTGAGCATGAATGACTAAGTCCAAAAATGCTTTGAAGCAAGTATTTAAACATGAACAACTTTGCTTGTGCTTTGGTGAAGGACCTCAGATTTAGTACATAGGAACCTTGAACCAGGATGAATAAATCCACATGATTAGCTTCCTCTACAACTACTGGGCATGCAAGATCTGTCACTTTGAAACTATTCTTTAAACTCTTTTCAAACATGTTAGCATGAATCAAAGAAGGTAAAATGACCTAGACAAGAAACTGATCAAAGCTAATAACATTCTTATTACAGTGAAGAGACCTGAGCTCACACTATGACATGATATCCACCCCTAAAAGATCTAAAGATCAAATTTTTATATAGGGGTTCCCAATTTTGACCTACAGGATCAAAATTTGGTCAACACCATCATTTTTCACTTGTTTTGAAATCATTGTCTAATGTGATCCAAGATCTGCACACATATTAGACAATTGAATATACATGGATGACATTGTGTATTGGTTTTTTTTACACTATACTGGCTCATAATGCCCATAAATTAGATTCATGTCATAGAATGAGACTGAGTATGGAATCTTTTGACATTTTCATTGAATTGAAGGTATTCATTTTTCTTGTGACAGACCAAATGCACATTTTTATATTTAACTATCTAACTAGCTAATGTATACATAATTTATCTCCCTATAAACTAGTTTCATTTTTAAGTGAGGTATGTGATGCAAATAATGTCATTATATAAAAATATGTTTGTATGGCATGTATTTCATGCAAGATGAATAGTTCAAGAGGATATAATTCCAATTCATATGATTTAATTGCAATTTCATCACCAATATATAAATAATTTAATAAATGGCCAATGTTACCATTTCTTAGTTCTAGAGGTGTATATTGAAAATGTAATAGTATATGAAATGTGTCAAAGATACATTCATCAATATTGTACTTAAATGATTTTCCTCAAAAAAGATAATGTTAGTATGATAAAAACCAAATAAAAACACATTAACAAAGCTAACACCTCAAGCAGAAACACTCAAGGAGCAAGAGAAT
Organism: Torreya grandis; assembly: GCA_037957365.1. Taxonomy (NCBI): domain Eukaryota; kingdom Viridiplantae; phylum Streptophyta; class Pinopsida; order Cupressales; family Taxaceae; genus Torreya; species Torreya grandis. Next base: position 6,817,327 of record JARHVA010000027.1, read on the forward strand.
AATACACATAACTTTCAATGAAAGATAAAATAAAAATTATTTACCTTCCTTTAGAGAAAGATTTATATGTTGGCCATGGAGGAATGTGCTCGGTTGTGTGCTCAAAGAGTCTTTATCAATAGTGCTCCTTGCATAATCTCTCCTTGTCACCTTGGTAATGTTGGGCTTGGCTGGGATTTGATGCTTCTCTCCTTCTCAATAAATGGACACTATACTATTATAAAAAAGGATCCTTAAAGTTATTTTTGCATAATAACATTACACAAAAAATCTCCTTAAAAAATGGGCGAGGCATTATATTTATATCCTTTCAAACTAACTCTAACCCAAGTGCAGTTAGGTTAGAATTAACTTTGGTTAAGATAATTTTAATCCTAATTGAGTTAAGGAGGGGACAAGAAATTAATATTTGGAATAGATATCCCATTTATTAAGTATGGTTCTCAATTTCTAAATTAAAGCTTTAAGGGAAATATTTTCATTTCCTTAACTTTGAGTATGATGACATCATCATGACCTCAATTTTATTATAATTTGCTTTTTACAAAATTCATTTTCACTAATTACACATTAAAATTTCACCTAAGAATTTAATTTAATTTGCTTTTTTAATTCATGCTTCTTAACATTTTTGCATTTTAGGAATTGTTTTAAGTGCCCTGCTGAATAGGTCCAAAAGCCAATATGTCAATTTACTAGGTCACAACTTGACTGGAGATAAATCTATGAGATGTTACTATTGTGTACAAGATAACACCAAAAATAGGGATGCATCAACATGATTTTGGGTACTAATATCTGATTTGTGGATGAAATTGAGACATTTAGTGATTCCTACACTTAATTTGTACTATTTGGTAGAAATCAATCTAAAGTCTGGTTGGAACATGGTTTTGGCCAAAATGGGGTGTCTACAGTTTGATCCTATTTGGAAATGCATTTCAAGAAATAGGCATAGTGACATCTTATCAAAGAATTACAAAATCATTAATGCCTTGGCTAATTCCCCCAAAAAGTGATGGATGAGCCCTGGATGCCCCCTCAAGGGAATGAGTGATGAATAAGGTTGATGAACGTTCCCTCGAAAAGAAGGAAATGATACAACCTATAGGTAATGGGGGTGGAAATACCAAATATTATGGTAATGAGAATGGTCCCATTTTTTTAATGTGAGATAGGAATCTAAGAGGGGAGCTAGTCAAGTTTTATTACGATGAAAACCAAATAAAAACACACTAATTATCTAACACCTCGATCATAAACACTCAAGGAGTAAGATAACAATGCAAGTAAATAACAATAGAAGATAAAAAAAGTATTATTTACCTTCCTTATGAGTAAGAGTTGCATGTTGGCCATGGAGGAATGTGATCAATCATATGCTCAAAGAGTCTTTGATAATGGTGCTCTTTGCATAATTTCTCCTCATCACCTTGGCATGTTTTTGCATTATAACACTACAAGAATGTTTTGTCTCTCAAAAATTGAACATTATAACTTTGGCTTGAGAGTTTTTTTTATAATAGTTTTGGCACTTCTATTTAAAGCCTTTCAAACTAACTCTAACTCAAGTGTAGTTATGTTTAGTTTAACCCTAGTTGGTTTAAAGAGGGGACAAATAATTAATATTTGGGATAGAGATCCCATTTATTATAAATGTCTCTCCATTTCTAAATTTAAAGGAGGTATTTTCAATTCCTTGACTTTGAAGATGATGACATCATCATGACCTCAATTTTATTATAATTTCCTTTATACATAATTCATTTTCACTAATTGCATAAGGAAATTTCACTTAAGTATTTAATTTGATTTACTTAGTTAATTCATTATACTTAATATTTTTGCATTTTAGGAATTGTTTAAGTGCCCTACTTAATGGCTATAAAGGATAATCTATTGATTTATTAGGTCACAACTTGACTAGAGATGGATATGTAAGAGGTTATTGTTGTGTACATGATAATACCACAATTAGGGATGCCTTAACATGATTCAGGGTAATAATGTATGATATGCAAATGAAATTGGGATATTCAGTGATTCTTAATCTTAATTTGTACTTTTTGGTAGAAATCAATTTGAAGTCTGATTGGAACATGGTTGTGGCCAAACTAGGGTGTCTATATTTTGCTCTTGTTTAGGAAGGTATTGCAAGATACAGGCACACTAACATCTTCTCAAATAATGAAAAAATAGTTAATTCCTGGGATAATGCCCTAGAAGGCAATGGATGAGCCTTGGATACCCCCTTGAGGGAGTGGGTGACAAATAAGGTCGGTGAATGTTCCCTCAAAAAGAATGAAATGATGCATCTTATAGGTAACAGGGGTGGAAATACAAAATTTCCCAAATGTTGTTATAATCGGTGGCACAGTGAGATGCCCTAGTACAATAGATGAAAAGAATGATTTACCCAAAGGTTTTTATAATCATTGACATAGTGAGGTGCCCCAGTAGGGTAGGGGGTGAAAATAATTATTTGAAAAAAGGTGGTTATAATCATTAGCATAATAAAAATGCCCTAATAAGGTGAATAGATAAAAAAATAATGATTTGGCCAAATATGGGTATAATCACTGGCATAGTGGTTTACCCCAATAGGGCAGATGGAAGCATGATACAATTCATCTTAGCCCCAATAAGGCATATATGATAAGGGAATATTCACATGATTTACCTCAGTACGTAAATCAGGAAAGGTGGCTTACGTATTAAATAAGTACTTATGGAGTAAAATCAAGATGACATAGAGGAAAAACATGAATTTGGGCTACCTGCTAGTATGAAAATGCATGTCCTAACTAGCAATGATTATACTTCATTTGTGATTTAATTACTCCACATTTGGGTAGTATTAGGGTAGGTTGGGATTTGCCAAGTGTGAACAAAGATAAGTATTGCTCACTATATTATCGAATAGATCCTTTGCCTTGATTTTGATGTAGTTTATGATATTATGTATCATAGTTATAGACAAATATAATAAAAAAGTGTATCTAAAGCATAGTAAAACTTAGTTAATGCAAGTACAAATCACTTAAGCATAAGATATGAACAATTAAATCCCAAGTAAATATACTACAATAAACTAAGTGTAGGAATGTACATTAATTCACAACTTTAGTACAAGATATGAGTAATCAAGACTCAAGTGTAAATAAAGTGTAAGAGTCCTATGATAATCGAGAAACAAATAATACAAGTAACTATAAATGGAAGACAAAATAAGTAGTATTTACTTTCCTTATGAGAAAGAGTTGCATGTTGGCCATGAAAGAATGTGCTTGGTCGTGTGTTCAAAGAGTCTTTGACAATGGTGCTCTTTGCATCATTTCTCTTTGTTACATTGGTAGTGTTTTTGCGTTATAACATTAAAAGAATGATTTGTCTCTCAATAATTAAACATTATAACTTTGGCTTGAAAACTTGTTTTATAATGGTCTTAGTACTTCTATTTATAACTTTTCAAACTAACTCTAACCCAAGTGTAGTTAGATTTAGTTTAACCCTAATTGAGTTAAGGAGGGGACAAAAAATTAATATTTGGGATAGAGATCCCATTTATTAAGCATGGCTCTCCATTTTTGAATTTAAGGCTATAAAGGAGATATTTTTTATTCCTTGACTTTGAGGATGATGACATCATCATGACCTCAATTTTATTGGAATTTATTTTTTTACAAAATTCATTTTCACTAATTGCATATGGAAATTTCACATAAGAATTTAATTTTATTTGCTTAGTTAATTCATTTTGATTAGCATTTTTGTATTTTAGGAATTGTTCAAGTTCCCCGCTTAATGGGTCCAAAGGCCAATCTATCAATTTACTAGGTTGTAACTTGACTAAAAATGATTCTATCAAAAGTTATTATTACGTACATGATAATTCCCCAAATAGGGATGCCTCAACATTATTCTAGGTTCTAATATTTGATGTGCAGAAGAAATTGGGTCAATCAGTGATTCCTAGGCTTAATTTGCACTATTTGGTAGAAATCAATCTAAAGTCTAGTTAGAACATGGTTGTGGCCAAAATGGGGTGTCTACACACTAAAAGCATCATCAATGTTATTGTATTGTTTCCTTGTTCATTTTTCATAGTATTTTATAATTATTAGTTTTTCTAGTGTTTTAAATATTGTCTCTTGCAATTCTTGAGAGTAGATCCCATTGCTTTTACGAAAAAAGAGCAACTATAGCTATATGGTGAAATAAGCACCTTTAGTTTGCTGATATAGGAACCTATTTTTTTTAGTCCAATACACTATTACAACCCCTATAGAAAGGAAAATTTAAGATTAACTAAATAATTGATAAAAACAAATGACATAGATTGTATAGACAAAAATGTAAGGATAATTGAATAGTTAATAAAATCAAATGACTTGATTAATGCATTTGGACTATGAACACAAAAAAAGAAGTGAAAATCTCTTGGAAAAGTGATTCTGCATATAATTTGATTTATTTATTTACACAACATATGTAAAAGTAAAATTTAAACATTATAAATAAACTAGGATAAAATAATGAATTAGGATAAATCAATCCATTAAAAACCCATTTAAAATAAAATGGTCTCGAGACTGTTAGGGTGTGGAGCTAAAAGCTACACCTTAAGGCAAACAGGAGGGTTTCTGGCGTATGCAGTCACCAGCGTCGACAGGCCACACCGACGTCGGTCAGGGGACGCAGAAGGGAAACCGGCATCGACAGAGGATCGGCCGGCGTCGGTCACCTCCAGGGGGGCAGGGACCGATGTCGGTCACCTGTAGCGGTCTGAACTGCTGTTGATGAACAGTCAGTTAAGTGAACGTAGAGTTTGCATGTTAAAGGCTTGTTCGAAGTCTTGAGCCGCAAGTCTAATCAGTGTATGCATGAGATCTATATAATAGACTCATGGGCTGTATTGTTCAGAGGAGAATTTGGAGAAGAGCTATGTGAAGCTTGGAGAGTTCTTCCCATGGTGGAATCAAGTAGGATTCCCCATGTATGTATAAGTAAGATCAGGTTTGATATGCAGGGATGTGTGTATGCGAGGGTCAGAAAGGAGATCGACGGGGTAGCTAGATCCAAGGTGACAACAATACATCAACAGGATCATGGAGAGATCTACTTGGAGTACGGTTGTGTACTCGATTGTACAAATGTGCAATGAGGTGAACAACAGCTTGTGTTAGCTGTGTGTTGTGACCTATGAGAGAAGATTACTCAGGTGGGAAGATTACTTGGAGCCCTTGAGGAGGAAGCCTCACAGAGGTGGAAGAAGAGTGTGATCTCTTTATTGTAATTTCCTTTGTAATGAGTTGAATATAATTGTGTGTTGCCTCTCAGTTTCTGTGTTATTTCTCATTGATAGTTATTTGTTCTTCTGGTTATTCCGCATGTTTAATTGCTTATACATTGGTAATCATGTGTGCTCTTAAATCTGACAAGTTGTGTCAGAGCTTTGGGGAGTTTCGGTCCTATCAATTGGTATCAGAGCGAGGTTGGACGTTCTCAGAGTGAGTTTGACTAACAAATGTCCTAGATCTGTTAAGTGCTTGTTGATTACAGGTTACTCACAGGGGTTGCTATTTAAGTGGGAGTATAGCAAGGCAGAAGATGGTATAATGAGAATGAAGAAAATCAGGCACAGGATTATCACCACAAGGAGTGTGGTGGGTTGTCTTCAGGTGGGAGCTTGAAGAGGAATACAAGCCAGGATGCAGATTGGACAGAGTACTAGTTTTGGGTACAGGTGCAGCTCTTTATCTCCAAGTGGGAGATTGTTAGGGTGTGGAGCTAAAAGCTACACCTTAAGGCAAACAGGAGGGTTTCTGGCGTATGCAGTCACCAGCGTCGACAGGCCACACCGACGTCGGTCAGGGGACGCAGAAGGGAAACCGGCATCGACAGAGGATCGGCCGGCGTCGGTCACCTCCAGGGGGGCAGGGACCGATGTCGATCACCTGTAGCGGTCTGAACTGCTGTTGACAAATAGTCAGTTAAGTGAACGCGGAGTTTGCATGTTAAAGGCTTGTTCGAAGTCTTGAGCCGCAAGTCTAATTAGTGTATGCATGAGATCTATATAATAGACTCATGGGCTGTATTGTTCAGAGGAGAATTTGGAGAAGAGCTATGTGAAGCTTGGAGAGTTCTTCCCATGGTGGAATCAAGTAGGATTCCCCATGTATGTATAAGTAAGATTAGGTTTGATATGCAGGGATGTGTGTATGCGAGGGTCAGAAAGGAGATCGGCGGGGTAGCTAGATCCAAGGTGACAACAATACATCAGCAAGATCATGGAAAGATCTACTTGGAGTACGGTTGTGTACTCGATTGTACAGATGTGCAATGAGGTGAACAACAGCTTGTGTTAGCTGTGTGTTGTGACCTATGAGAGAAGATTACTCAGGTGGGAAGATTACTTGGAGCCCTTGAGGAGGAAGCCTCACAGAGGTGGAAGAAGAGTGTGATCTCTTTATTGTAATTTCCTTTGTAATGAGTTGAATACAATTGTGTGTTGCCTCTCAGTTTCTGTGTTATTTCTCATTGATAGTTATTTGTTCTTCTGGTTATTCCGCATGTTTAATTGCTTATACATTGGTAATCATGTGTGCTCTTAAATCTGACAAGTTGTGTCAGAGCTTTGGGGAGTTTCGGTCCTATCAGAGACAAATCTTGGGTGGTTTTACTTTGACAACAAGAGCCTCAATTGGTTAAGGGGAATCCCCATGCCATGTAACCAATGGTGTTTGAGATAATAGGGTTGGACTATAGTGACTTCATTAATATGTAAGAAATACTTGATGTAAAAAGCCTTGTTGGGCCTAACAGGTTATTGGGGAGAGATCTACATAACTTAAACCAATTGTGGGTAAATATCTTCCTTGATATCTCTATTGATCACATCCTTTGAAGGAAGAAAGAAACAAGAAACATCTAAATATAGGGATTCAATCAATAGAAATGCCAACAGACAAATGAGGCAAATTATATCAATATTAAAATATAATAATGGAAATAATGCATTACTACATGAGGATATAGATGAAGGTGTTATATGAGGTTCATAAACTAAAACCTCTTATGGTTTGGGATTTTTTAAATTTTATTCACAAGGAATCCATAAACACAATACAAGAAGTGGAATAGGTAATGGAAATTTTTATTTACTATTATATGCATCCAAATGAATATGCCTTACTTATATTAAGACATAAGGGGGTAGACTAGGATGATATAATGAGCCTCATAATTTATATTGAAAAGATATAAGTTGAAAATGAAATAGATAAATATGACAAAAATATAGAAGAGAAGGCACCTATCATGGAAGATTCTTTAGAAGTTTTGGTCATCTAAAAATCCCTAATTTGAACCATATATTGTAGAAGATATGACAAAAACATAATTTACATCCAGATAAAAGTTTAACTGCTGATAGTGCAAATCTAAAAATATCTAAATATCTTAGTTCTACCATAACTATAAAAAAAAACTTGTATGAACATATTTCAAACAACTTTGTTAAAATAACAAATGCAATTTATTTAAGGTATCAAGATAAACAAGGCACTATAAACTAGATACAAGTTATTGTATAATGTAACAATTTTTTTGAAATAAGCAAAGAATTGAAGCAAAACACTTGGACATATTTTAATAGCTCTTACACAACACATATAAATTCTGTGCAACATTAAAAACTGTATCTAATTCATCAAGATAATATTATTACATCATAAATTATAATAAATGGTAGTCTATCAAGGTATTCAGGCTGACAAACCAAGCCTTATGACGAGGCACATAGCTAGACACATCACAAAAAGACTATTTCAAAAGACAAAATACATAAAGCCTCAAATAAGTAGCCTTTTACTAATTTATAGTAGGAATTTAACTAAACCTGTGTTATATTTAGTTTTAACAAGCATATAACTGACATGCTACTTTAGATTATTTTTTTTTTTTAAATTTAATCATATTTGAAAACTATATTGTGTATATCAAAGAATCAATAATGAATGATTGATACAATTCACCATTTAAATTATAGGACTAAAATTATCGATAAATGCACCTGATCAATTCTTCAATTAGACTTTAAATCACTTGCAGTCTAAATCGGACCTCCAAAGACTAATTAAGGTGAGCAAAATATTTTTTACATGTTTTATTCTTTGGTCTCGAGGTTATTTATATCTCTTAAATTTACCAATAGCTTTTTTGATTTGTGTAAAGGATATATTTCAATTGAAACTGCATTTATTTTTTGCATAGTTATATGATTAATTATATGTAAGGAAGTAGGGTGTTGTAGTTTTATGCATAAGGGACTGTGTTTAATGAAAAATAGTAAGAATTTGAAAGGCAAATTTATGAGTTTCAAAGACATGGTTGGTGGCCATAATACTCAGATTATTTTCTTACTTCATGTTTGCAAGTCAATGATTTATACTGATTGATTTCTATGCCATAGTATAGGGGTCTATGTGGCACTATCTTAACTTTAACTTTGGATAAATAAATAAGAGTGGTTGCCATTTCAAAAAAGTGACAAGACCAATCTTGAGGACAACTTTATTAGCTGAATAACATAATATTGCAATCTTTTATTGCTAGGTTTTATGTGGGTGGTAGTTGTTACCTAGTGTAAACATAATAACTGGATACATTACATGTATGAGTGGAAAGGCTCTAGATGTAATAAGGATGATCGAATCTTGGTCACTCCTAGTTATTAGATGGAGATAGTGCAGTGTAAATCAATAGACCATTTCATTACACCTTAGCAAGAATTGTGTCTGGACAAGAGCAAAGAAATGGAGACCATCAGGTGGGTATATTGGGCACTCTATAAGGGTTTGAAGCTTACCCTAGGTGCATCAAAATATTATACAAGCCATAACTATATATTTTTAATGCAAATGAGAAACTCAATAAGTTGAACCCAAATAAATTTGATGTCCTTAAAGACCAAATTATAAACTAGATGGAAAACCTATAGCTTTCAGGAAGATTTCGTTCAATATTTTCCAAGAAGCATTTGAAGGAGCAAATTATTTACAAGCTGAGATCAAACAGATGATAGCCATAGAGTAGGAAGTTAAACATCGATACAAAGAGAGGATGGTTAATATTTGTACATTAGGAAACATAAGGCTCATTAGAGATATTTTCAAGAAAAAGATGATACCTGAAAAAATTATTCATCAATGTGTTCAAGTTTTTACATGAATTTTATAGTCTAGATTAGAAGCCGAACAAAAGCTAGGATTATGTCCTGGAATGACCAACATGCATAATGGTCGATGTTCACCTATTATCTATTTAAGAGGTGGGATAAAGTTTGGTATTGGATGACCTAGGAGAATGATGCTTGGAATACCTGGAATGACTAGAATGCCTAGTAATATCATACCTAGTACACTTGGGAAGTGAAAGATGGTAGGTATGCCTAGAATAGACCCTGATGGATGGGAAGTGCTTCCTTAAGGTTAGATTAGAATCAAAAATGAATATCCAATGTCATACCATACAAGAAATCTTGGTTAAGGGTGTGTTATGCCTATTTTCCACACCTCGTAAATTTTTTCAAAATTCAATAGTTTTTGCCATAGAGATGACCCAACCATGAATTCTAAAACTATGTCAAGAATCTAGTAAATTAATAGTATTTTTAGATGCATACTTTCAATTGTGTAATGATAATGATTAGATGATGAATTCATGTTTATATTTCAAAGTGGTTTTGAAAAGCATGGTAGATAAATGAATAAAACACACACACACACACACACAAATATATATATATATATATATATATATATATATATATATATATATATATATATATATATTTGTGGGTGTGATCAGTTATCTTGATTTTCAGTCAAAGTAGATTTTGAGATAATTTTTAGTTGGAAATGTTTTCAAAATTGGTAGTACATATATTGGATTTTATTGAGTATGCATTATCATTATTATTTTGGTTATTCTTTCATTTTGATCATTTGAACAATTTGGCATATTTGGCATATTAAGGTATATGATTCTTGGTTTAGAAAAAATAATGGGAATTCATGATGATTATCACAATTTTGATAGTAATAAGTTGTAGAAACAATGTATTTCTTTGTAGAAACACCTTTTGAAGGCCCAAATACAATGGAACATTATTTTTGATTTTGTCATCCAATAGACATTTAAATCATTAGATACTAAGTTTTTTTGTGTCTAACTCAGTCACTCATGAAAATATCAAAGAAATATTAGGCCGTATTTGTTCAGTTTTATAGCCTATTGCTAAGCTAATAATGATCAAATTTTTCCTAAGCCTAAAATCTAAAGTGATATTTCCTTTTCTAAATATCCACATTACCTTAGGATTAGTATTCCTAAGTTCTAATGACATGGTTGAAGACCCTTCAAATCATGATGTTAAGGCCTAGGCATTTGAAAAATATAAGTGTTCGATATGAAATATGTATTTACCTAAGCCTAGGGTTGATGGATTGATTGCAAATCATAGTCAGTGCATTCATTAATTTGATGAACTGGTGTTTGGTTGATAACATGATCCATCGTATAAGGTGAGTTGGCATGAATATTTAAAGTGAAACACATCTTCAATGCTTCGAGATCATCATGGATATTTGGAAGTAAAAGGAAATTAATGTAAAATGATCATTCCTTGAAAGGTGGATAGTTGGCAAAGGTTTAGTGTGAAAGGTTAGTGATGGTTAAAATTGGCTGTGCTGATAAAATTTTTAGCAAAGATGCTAAGTACATCTTTTGTAAATGCAAACCAATGAGAAGTAAGCACCTCATTGAGTTAGTTATGGCATAAGGTGGTAGAGATAAGTAAGGTGATTTTCTTGTTTTGTGTTCATTTTTGCAAGCCCAACCATAGAAGCGAAACTCTGGCCAGTTGAGTTTTGAGTTGCAAAAGAAAGTTTTGGTTGAAGATATTGGGTAGAGTGTTTTAAGGTGCATATCCAGGTATGTTTCATACAATTTGTGAAAATTTAGAATATTTTCATGGAAATTTTGAATGAAGTTTACAATATTTTGAAGAAAGTCATTCCTCAGTTGCATGAAAAGAATAAGTTTACTCTGTATGGGCATTCATGGAAATTCTGAGTTAGTTTTCAATGGTTTTATGATGAAATAAGAGTTGGATAGGATGATTATATAAGTAGTTTACATGCACTTTAAAGTTTTAAAAGATTAATGGTCTATTCTGTGCATGGATGTTTGAGAAAGTAAATAAATTTTAGACTTGAAAACTCTTTCATACATGAATATTGGTGGTAAATATTTTCTGGTTTTGATATATTTTTTCCTGTGAAGGAATAAAAGTTGTTTGATTCAAAACCAAATTATTGAAATATAAAGAGTATAGTATTTAATACACAATATTGGTGTTTTTGGGTTTTGTTTCTTTCAAGGGTTTATTCAAAGTGGTTGCATGAAAGAAATCATGGACCTATTTCTTTGAATACTTAAGTTTTCATTTTTTTGGGCCTTCATTTTTCAAGCATATTTCAAGATTCTATCATTTTATATTTCTAAACATTTGGTTAATGGGTTTGGTCAAATCTCAAGGTTGTAAGTTTTGTTCATTCCTGTGTGTATACTTGGAATATTTGATATTAGATTTGAAAAGGTTTTTGTTGGTGCTTTCTATAAGTTGGATCAAAATTTGGAGGATTATGGACATATTTTATTGAATATTTGAAGTCTTTAATTTACTAATTTGATTAATATAATGACTCTATTAAGATTTTCAAAAATAAGTATTTTGAAATGTCTGTGATTAAAAGTTTTTGATTTCAATAATGTGAATAGATTTGTTCATATGGTGCGTACACTATGGGTTAAGTTTCAGAAGAGAATTTACATGCATAAAATGACCCATATTATTATTTTTGACATAAAATAGTGTGACATTTTGCATGTGCATTGAAAAGTTAATGATTTTGTTTGTATATTTGAAGAATTACAGTGCATGCATATTATGATGATTGAAAAGTATCAGAATTTTGAGTTTGCAAGAATTAGGTTGGGCTTGGATATTTATGTATGAATTATGGATCTGGTATACCATGATTATCTCAAAAAGGTTTAAGGATTTTTGGTTTTAGTATAGATAGTTTTTAGTTAATAGTTTATAAGATTTGAAATGATTACATATAAAAGGGATTTGAATAACTACAATCATCCATTTTACAAAAGATAGTTCAAGAAGTTGTTAAAATACATATACATGAATGAGTGGTCTTGAGGTCATGAATCACATATGTCATTTTTTACAAATATTGATTTATTCTTAAGTTTAGTTTCAAAATGAGATTCCTATTAAAATTATATCTTAGTATTAAAGTTTTTACTTTCATTTTAAAATTAGACATTGAAGGTATGGTTCCTTGATGAACCTAGTTACTTCTCAGTCAAATTTATATGAGGAATATATGCTGGAATAAATAAGTTGGTTTTAGATATTATTTGGAAATAATATGCTGAAAATACTGCATCCTCATTTCTGGAATGGTTCAGTTATTAGAAGATTCATGAAAGTTAACAAGATTTTGTGAAATAAAATGATGTTATTACAAGTTTTGAATACTCAATTAGTTTTTAAGGTAAAGTCATTTGTTGATGCATCAATTGAATATTTTTAAGTAATGATAGAGACTTAATTTACAATTGGAAGTTCATTAAGATGTTTTGAACTAAAATTGTGTTATTATTTGAAGATTCAAATGGAAATTGGTTGTAGTTGAGGTATTTTTAGTGGTGATACTATTCAATGCAGTTTGTTGAGAAGTGACAATATATAGGATTTTTAGTTTTATTTCTTTTTGAACATTTGTTTATTCTCAGTCATAATTTGTTATATTCCAGATTGTTTCATAATGTGGGACCAACCTAGGTCAGCTAAGAGTAATGATAATAGGGGTTGGGGAAATAATTTTGGTAGTGATGTGAATCAGCTTAATACTAATAAGAACTTTCCTAGAGGTGGTTTTCATGCAAGATGATCTGGTCCCAAATTTAATAAAAGGATTATGATGTTTATACATTTTGATGCCTCAAACCCTAAATTCTAGAATGTACTTAACAACTTACCCTTTAATACAATTAATAGAGGCCATAAAGGGAATAGAGGTTTCTATGGAAGTAGATTTAGATCTCAAACCCCTTCATAGAGTAGTTCTTCTCGCCACTTAAAAAACAACCCACAACATCTTCCCATTCAGTATCCTAAAAGAGTACAACCGACTATTGAACTCAATCCTTTTAATTAGGACACACAGTTTGAAATTGAGACAGTCCATGCTAAGAACTATGTAAATTTGGCCATTCCATCAAATAAACCTTTACCTTCTCTTCAAGAACCTATTATGAAAGGTAAAAGGTTAGGTTTGATTACTTCCCATAGTGATCCTATCTTGGGATCTAAAAGGTTATATTTGGGAATACATGGTTATGTTGGTAGAAGAAAGATAGTGGACATTCCCCCTTCCACTAAAAATAAAATAATTATGGAAAAGAAAGTTGAAAGTCAATCAGATCCTGATACTCCTATGGAGGTTAGGATGTTGAAGTGAATCAAATTAGAAGTTGATGATAGTACAATTGAATCCAAAATAAAGATGGTGTAGTTTCCTAAAATAGAAATGGAGTATAATGTTTATCTTAATGCACAAGACAAACCTGTAATTGAAGTGCTTTTTGATTTAAATGATTATTGGCTATCTAGGGGATAAACTTTGTTTTGTGTTGAACTTTTACATGGCATAACTTTTCACTTTTTAGTTGATACTTTATCTTCATATTTTGATAGATTTGATGATAATATTTTTGAAATGCAATAGACTTATTTTGATATAAATATATATGCTTAAGTTATTTTTGGCATGCATTATGAATTAATATAAATGGAATTTTATTGATCTTTGACTTATCTATTTATAGTTAATATATGCATTCTATTATATTATTTATCGATGAGGGCTCCCACCCATTAAGATTAGTACCCCTGGTCTATATTTAAATAGCTTGATTAGTTAAGACTTTTAAGTCTTAATTAAACTCATCCTTAACTAATAATTATTTAACATTAATTGAATTTTTAAAATTTAATTAGTTAGCATAAACTAATAACCGACTAAGTTTAATTATAACTCATTTTGCAACTAAGTTTGGAGGTATTAAAGGAGATCAAGGACTCATTTGAAGATAGAAGAACAATAGGTATTGAGGACTTAGACATTTTGTGAAGTCAATAATTTATCTCTCTTCTTTCTATGCAATTTCTCTAAGATAGTACAACTCTTGCAGATAGACCCAATGGTACTTTATTTGATGATTGAGTAGTGTTTAGGTAACATAGGTATATCCAACTTTTATTATCATTTAATACTGATTATCTAAAGTTTGTTAAGCTTAACATCTTTTGATGATTGCTATTTGTAGTTCTATGTGCATATTCCAAGTATTTAATATGAATATTGATGAGCACTTCACTATTTTGTGACACTTCATTGATCTATTTTGATTGTAAAGTTGTCACTCAAGTTATTGTAAAGGATGAATGTTGGTTTTCTTAATAAAATTTACCTTTTTCTGCTAAGACGACTCTCTTTTGAAAATCACACACTTTATTATATTTTATATTGACTCTAATTTTAATATAATATTATCTGTTTAGTTTTATTTTTGTTTCTGAGTTGTTTTCATTTTCGTTTCTATTTTAGTTCTTTTATTAGTTCCTTAGATTAATTCTTCTTCTTTCTTTAGATTAGATAGTAATAGGTATTTCTTTGATTGGTTCTTTCTTTTATTTCTGTTTTAGAGTTTAAGTTCTTTTAGTGTTTAATCTTAATCTTAATTATCTTCTAAATCTGTTATGTTTTTTGATTAATAGGCTATTTCTGTTTAGGCTTAATTTTAGATTATTTAGTCTTTAGATTTTATCTATTTTAAGTTTGTCTTTCGATTAGACTAGGTTGCTTTAGTTTAGACTTAATTGCTTAAGTAGTTTGTTGTCCTTTTCTTAGTTTAGTTGTTTGAATTTCTTTAGTTAGTTTGTTGTCTCTCTCTCTTGTTTATGTAATTGAATATTTTATCTTCTATCTTATCTGTCTCTTCTATTTTTGGTTATCTTTTGAAGTTAACTTGGAGAATATTACAAGAAAAAGCAAGATATTACTTGAATACACAAATATTTACTGAATTAGATTTATATTTTTCAAGATAATATCTAACTCATAGGTTTTATTTATTAGATAGAATAGATTACATATTATTTTCTTCACTAATTCATGATTTGATACAGTGGATTTATGATTGTTATAATAGAATATGTTACATTTGGTAACTTATTGATTATTTCTCAGAACTTATAAAAAAAACCTCTCGCATCTTTAAGATCATAGTTGAACCTTTAGAACCTCACAAGTAGATTGGTATGATTCTACCTTGACCTTTATGATAGGCTAAAGGGTTGATTCATTGATGGATAATTTCCATTGTCAATTGGGTGTTCTCAAGCACCAATTATAAATCCTTCGGTAGGTAATGTTAAAATGTTACCATAGGGTATTAGAGAGTTTCCTTTTGATAACTTAGTTTCTAAGCCATCCTCATTTCCCAATATGGGGGAACTTGAGCCTCTTATTCAAGATGTGTCTGAAGGACCTAGATCTTACAATCCTCTAGGCATTTCTAGAGTTGAAGTGGAAAAATATAAGTTTCCAGCACCCCTACCTGTTGTTGAAAGGCATGTGCAAGCAAGAAAATCACCAAATGATTTAGATAAGAAGTAAAAATCATTATTGGAGGAGTATTTAAATATTTAGGATAAAGAAAAATCAAAGATCTATGTTGAGGAGTTAAAGTGGTCTATTTATTATCTTGAATTTGCTCACCAAGTTATTTTGTTGGCAATGGAAAAGATTGAGCATAATGTGGAATTTGTTATAACACTTTTAGAACACCTATTTTCTAAAAATATGCTTTCAAATAGAGATATAAAGGAAGGAATAATTTTTGTTATTGAGTAATGTGATGATATAACCATTAACCTACTAATAGCACCAAGTCATCTTGGGGATATAGTTGGAAAACTCACATTTTTAGGAGCAACATATCTGAGGTTGCTAAAGGAAGACATGTCAAAGGTGGAAGAAGATGGATAGGTTAGGAGAACAATTTTTGAAGTAGCCCAACGAGTTATAAAATTAAATCTAGTTGCAAAAAGAGTATTAGGTGCTCAAAGTGGCTACCTTAAAAAATGTGAGAAGCTTATTGCATAAAAGAGACCTTTTGGTTGTATAGAGGGTTTCACATGAAGACAAGTTATAACTTAATAGGGCTATGTTTTTCCTGGTACATTCAAGTATATTTTATTAAATTATTATTTATTAAAATATTAAAAAAGGGGATGGAAAATGTGGCCAATGTGAGTACAAAATTATTTTTAAGGTGCTTTGAGAAACTCTTAATGAACATGTTATTATGAGATGTATATTTTTTGAGGTCATTTGAACTATTTTTTTAATATAAATCATGTCATTTTTTCATTAGATCTATTTTATTTTGAAGATAGTGAATTTTATGAATAAATGTTTAATATTTGGACTAGATTTAAGCCTTTCTAAATTTTTCTACTCAAACTAGTTCACATCTTCCCATCCCTATTTTTTACTAAAACTATTTTTTTAGTATATACGAGTCATGGGTATTTGAACCATAATTTCAATAGTTCATATTTTTGGATTCAATCAAACTAGAAACCATTAAGAGTCATCATTCTTCCTTACAATGCAAATTTTCCTTTCTTTATGTTTGATTTTTTTTTCAAAAATGGATATATTGGCTTGTAGTAAAATGTCATCCAATTTTCTATTATCTATATTACATATGTTTTTTTCACTAAAGGAATAAATAATAGATATCCTTATACTCATAAACCCTACTCATATGCCCAACATTTGTAGGATGAAGACCTTACTTTAAACACTATTAGATATTTATGTGGTTTAGATTATTTGCATCTAAATTATTTTAAATTTACTTTTATTTTGGATCAAAAACCTTATGCTTTATATTTACTTCGGTGAATTTAGTCTATCCTAATCTTGTTCTAGGCTAATTTAAATAATGCATTTTTTATTGTAAAATAGTGCTACAATAAGGGGCATCCTAGACAAGGCCATTGATATTGAAGTCATACAACATTAGGAATTCATGAGATTGGTATCCATTATGCAATATATTTTAATTTAAAGTTTATTTGAGCTTATGTGATGCTAAATGACAAGAAAATATGTCTCTAAACTATTGATTTACTGTGAGCAAGAGCAAATTGAATGGTATCATGAATTGTCTATTAAATCAAAGATCTACTTTGGTACTGCTTATGCCACTTACGATGTAGATTTATATATAAAGGTTGATGATGATATCCATGTAAATTTAGGTGAGGGTTGTGACACTTTCTTGTAGATTGGAATTTTTTCCATCTGTTTGCATATGTTCTAATGTTACAATGAATTTTATTGTTCTCTATGCACGCTTGTAAAAATACTCTCAAAATAACAAATTAGACCTCAAGTATACACTAGATTTTTGAATTTTGGCCCTTTTCTAACACATAAGTAAGTAGTATGCACCAAAAATAAATACTAGATTCCAAATTGGGAATTTATAATTTACAGGAATAAGTGCATTTTTCCAATATCCTTTTGTTTAATGGACTTTGAAATCTTAAAATTGAGCTTTCTCACCATATTTTTCTGCACACTGAACTTTGGAACCTTGAATAACATCATTAGTATTGTCTCTTTGTAAATTTGTGATAAAATTATTGGTTTGATCTTTATGTCTATATTTTTTTGTCTTATAATAGAAGAGTAAGGTATCATAAGCCAAAATATAAGCCATTTGGTGAAGTAGGAAATAAATATAGGATATTTGAAATTTGGCTAGAATATAGGTATGCAACATATTTTCTTAAATACATGTAATAATATGAAATACTACATAAATATATAAATTAGGATGTTTCCCACATATTGTGGTTTATTTCCTATGTAAATTTTGAATTATATTACATATTCAAACTAGTATATAGTGATTGAGTTCAATATGCACAACTTTTTCTTAGACATACCTATTTCCACTTCTAACATGTAGATGAAATTATAGAACATATGAGTTCAAACCAATAATAAGGAGAAAAAATATCACTAATTACTTTGAATGCCGAGATATCCGATATTTGAATGCACTTCAATAGTAATAAAGAAAAGTGTAGATAAGTTGAGCACTTTAATAAGTCCCTCCTTGATGCAGTAAATCATTTCCTAAACAACATCATTGTCCCATTTGTAGATAGTATTAGAAGGACATTTTTTAATTGAAAGTGCATTTAGATTTTGGCATAGATGGTATATGACAATAAAATTTTATGGTGTCATTCACATAGTTTTATATAAATATTTAATTCTATACTTAGTGTGACTATAAGGATGCCATTTTTTATAATTTTAAATTATTTAAAAAAAAAGTTAATACTATAATATCTTGGCCTTGATAGTAGAAATTAATTAATTGATTGATGGATTAATACCTAGGGTACACGCATAGGGCTTGCTTTAAAAGCTCATATTTTTTTCTATTTTTTTGGTATGACTACATTTTTTGTTTATAAAAAATTGAGCAATTGATCACTGCATTAAATTTAAGGAGAATATTCTTAAATGACATGCTAAGAATATTCTAAAATAAATATATCAAACTTTAAGTATAGTTTTATAATTCTTTAAAAAAATATTATTCCAAGGTTCTTGTTTGGTTGAGAAAAATTAACTAATTGAAAAGTGAATCCTTTAGTCTTGCCTTGGAATGGACTCATAAACACAATATTCAATGCATAACTATTAGATGATGTGATATTCCTTTAGTTCTGCCTTGGTAGGGACTAATAAACATAATATTCAATGAATAATTATTAAATGATGTGATATTTATATTGGAAACAATTTGTCTAACTTTACACTTCAAAAAAAAGGACATTAGGTGTATTTACTCTACTCTATTTCAACTCTCTTCCATTAAAATATTTTCCATGTAAAATGTAAGGTTTACAATTGCTAAGCCTAAAAAAATAAACATTAGTGGTATTTACTCCATTCTATTTCAACTCACTCCACCATTAAAATATTTTCCTTATAAAATGTAAGGTTTACAATTGCTAAGACTCATAATAACATCATGAAACATATATAATAAATTTAAAAAATAAATTTAAATTTCTATTCATTATATTCACAAAATTCATAATCGCCCAATGACATGATCAAATAAACAATTCAATCAATGTCAATAAAAGAGAGTCAATAGAATATATGTCTACAACACAATCAAATTTGGGAGATGGGATACATTTAATCTATAAATTCAAAATTCCATGGAAATTGTTTTTTGCATTTCATAGAGAATTAGTAAGTTTTAAAATTAAAGTTTTTCTCATATCAATGTTCAAAATCTATCACTCCAAGCATTATCTATTGAATTTTCACATTGTAGTTCATAATATACCATTTCATTGATATTCCATTACATTTTAATCATATTTATTTTCATCCCATTTCTTTGGTTATTTACATATCTTTTTCCAATTTTAAATTTTCAAACTTAATAGATTATTCACTTTTTTTTTTACCACTGAACTAACACAATATTTATTTATGTCATATATATCCCAATTCAACTATAATTTTTAAATATAAATAAATATAATATAAATATTGATAATGCTATTTAAGTAGAAAACATATACCTCATTTTCAACTTTAGATTTATGACTTTTTTTAGATATTCTTACTCTTTGAGTTTATATATTGCTTCATGTTTATATATCTAAATTCAACTATAATTTTAAATATAAGTAAATATAGTATAAATATTGATAATGATATTTAAGCAAAAAAACATATACCTCATTTCAACTTTAGATATACAATGTTTCTTTAGATATTCATATTCTTTGAGTTTATATATTGCTCCATGTTTAAGTCACTTATGGAGTAATCAATCCCCTATTTTTTACTTTGATGACCCCATGTGTATCATTAATTATTTTTACATGATTTCAAATCTATATAATTAATTCATTTTATATACTTTAAAGTTTGTATAGGTAAATTCCTTTTACATACTTTGAAGTCTGTATAAGTAATTTATTCTACATACTTTCAAGTTAAATTGTTGTTTTATGTTAACTTTACATTTTGTAGTTTGCATTAATCTTTTGTTATGGTTGTGAGTTTAAGGATAATAGATTTTTATTCACATCACTTATTATTTCACCAAACATGCAAACTTGTATTAGTCAAGTATTTATGAAACAATAGTGTTGGAATGATGCCATAAATAAATTATAGTTTTGAATGTCCATGCCATAATTTTTATGCTCTTAGCAAATCAACTATTATTTCCAATGTACTTTTGTAGATTAAAGTGTAGGCAAATAAAGTTGCTATAGAGCTTGGCCATCTTCAGGACCTTCTCATTCATTGGGGATATGCTCCTTGCTATATGGCATAGATTCCTTCTTTTCCACCTAGGGATAACATAATTGATGGAATGATTGCTATTCCTCCTTAAGGTGGGCACCAATATAGCCAGTCTCCATGTTGCTCTCACAATGGTAATCTGTATCAACGCATGTCCCCTCCTAGATAACAACAAGGGTGGCAACCCCTGCCTCCTTCCCCTATTGGGCAATATGGTTGGGGTGATCCTCTTCTACATCTAGATGCTTGGGGGTGCCACCTGGAGGTTGGATAGACATGAAAGACAAATTAATTAGACTCTCTTTGGCCATTTATCCTACTCGACCATAAGAAGATGACAAAGACACTACTCAAGTTTCTGGTTGGGATTTAATTCCAGATGGAAATGACTTGTCTAGCTCAAGTTGGGGTCCAGATGATATGGATTCTTCACATTCTAGCCTTACTCTTGCAGTTTAATGTTCTCTTTTATGATGTTATGATGACTCGTTTCTAGGTGGGGCCTAGTGTTTTTTTTTAATTTCCGTTGTTTCCTATTCTTAGGATTGGTCTAGTCTGACTTTGAGGTGTACTTCCATACCACCATTTTTTTGTGAACTATTTATATATTATATATTTTATTAATATATAGATATATTTCATCAATAAAATTAAAAATAAACTGTATTTACGTTAAATTATGACATAGTCCAATAGTTAGAACTTGTTGGATAATCTAGTGTTACTCATCTCTAATAGGAGTGAGCTATTAATTAGGTGCGTGGTTTAATATATTTATGAGTGTGTGAGAATGATTTATGAATTGGGTATGTTGTTTAAACAACACATGTAATTAGGATTATTAAGATTTCGTATGGAATTTATTAGTTATAGATGGTATGCCCAACTCCACATATGTAGAAGATCAAAGAGATGTGTGTATATGTGTAAATAGTATTATTGAGTAAAATAATCAATCAAAGAGATTTTATTTTGTGTATACTTTGACCAAATATCAAATTTGGTATTAGAGATTATATGGTTTAGTGAAAAGATGTGAGAGGCAAAACCACTATTTGTTCTTATTGCCACTATGTATGAGAGTGTGAGAATATATATTACTTGTATAGGTATTACAGTTTTGCATTTTGATTTAAATATTAAGACATTTGTTTAAGAGTGCAAGAATAACATGAGGAGGCATCTAGGTCAGAGGTGTTCAACATGACAATTCATTCATGTTTAATTTGATTTTCTTCCAACCCATGTATTGGTATTTATATATAATAGTGGTCTAATCTATGCATAAAAATCAATATACGCACCTCTATATATGCATATTTTGACAACACATTCCATTATCCATTGATGTTTGCCCTATCCATTATCAATTAGACTACTTGTTGGATCCACATGATTAGATATAATTATAGTTGGAGATTATAAATAGTTGAGAATGTTGTCATAATATTGTTTGAATCAGATCATTTGGTTTCAAACACATGTCAGATATGCATTTGATTTTCTTCACTCATATGCTTCAAGATTACATTTTCATGGTGTTTAATGTACTTGTGTGCATTTACAATGAAGTTATCATGCTTTTGTCATGATAATCCTATCTTCAGATCCATATGGAGTGACATTTATTAGGGAATAATGTTTTTCAAAATTAGTATGAAAAATTAGTTTTTAAGTGTTTTTTGTTTTACATGGATAACCAATGCAATGATGCCATAGGGTATCTAACCTTTTATAAGGTTTATTTATATTATTTCATTTGTTTTTTAATTAAAGTATATCATCTTTAGTTTTTTTAATTATGAATTAACTCTAAATTAAGAGTAAGGATAGAGTTGATCGGCATGTGATCTATTTATAATATTAGTTTGTAAAATTATATGTATGTCATCAAGCACAAGTCTATTATTGTGATGCTATGTGTTTATAGTCTTATGTAAAGTAATAATGTCAAATTTAGTGTTCATCAAGATAGTGTCTATAATAAGTCTAAATAAATCACACAAGTGTATATTGTCATTCAAAGTCATATTAAAAACTTGTAATGGATGCATGTTTAGGATACCTTGACATCCAATTTGGAATGGGCATGCCAATTTTAAGGGGGAAAGTTTTTCTATGAAAAGATGACAACATCAAAGTAGCTAACACCAAGGACAATTTCCAATGACAATGGTGATTTTCTATGTTGTTTACGATTAGGTGGCAATAATAATAAAAATAATATTGCTACAAATGAGAAGATAACGAAGACCCAATCCTCAATTTCAAAATTTATATACTTTGTTTCTATTTATGTGTGATGAAAATAAAGTAGAAAACCTCATCACTTTCATTGTAGCAAAATGGTTTCTCGAGCAAAGTAGTAGTGAGGCCATTCCCACTATAATTGTTGATTTAGTTGATGTGTTCCCAAGGATCAGTTGATGGGTCCCAATCTATGGTTAAATTATTCTTGGCCATTAGATGATATAGTTGATGTATTCCCATAGATTTTTTGATGGGTCTCAGTCTATGGTTGATGTGTTCTCGTGTTTGTCAAGAATATACTTGCTTCAATTATTGAGTGGTAATTATATCCAAATGTTTGTACTAAGGTGGGAAATGTTGGATATTCTAGTGTTAGTACTCACCTCTAATATGAGTGAGATATTAATTAGGCATATGGGTTAATATATTTATGAGTGTGTGAGAACAATATGGTTTATTTGTGTTGTTTTAACAACATGCACAATTAGGATTAAGATAGATGTCAGGGAATCTATTAGTTGTCAATGATATGCCAAACTCCATGGATGTAGTGTGTGTGTGTGTGCGCGCGCGTGCGCACGTGCATGCGTGTGCATGCTATTGAATAAAATAAAAAATTGAATGTTACATCATAATTCTTTGTTAAGTAAATTATTTGACTATCCATGGATATTTATAGTTGACAAATTTGATTTGGGTTATTCTTGACTAAGCTTTGAGATATATGCGATTATGAGATAGTTGGATATTACTTAGGTTATATGATTACATTGCTATGAGTTAGTTATAGTGTATATGTTTACATTGTGATCATGT
Source organism: Torreya grandis (assembly GCA_037957365.1). Lineage (NCBI taxonomy): Eukaryota > Viridiplantae > Streptophyta > Pinopsida > Cupressales > Taxaceae > Torreya > Torreya grandis. The sequence goes on from JARHVA010000027.1 coordinate 6,840,975, forward strand.
TGATTCATTATTCCATCTATACTTTATGATGTATTTATATCATGCTGATATGGTTAAACTACCTGCTTGTTGTGAGGTTGACATAAGAGAACTCATCCCTCAGAGCGTGACAGAGAGAGAACATCATCAAAGAGGGTGATGTAGATGGAGTTGCTAAGGGATGAAAGATAAATCGACTAGAACCCTACACATACCACAATAACTATGACATGTTAGATACATAATAAATGGCTAGCATAGTGTGTTTTGATGCCATTTGCATTAGATAATTAAACATAGTTACTAGCATAGTTTAATGGTTTTATGGAACTCATTTTGCATGATTTATGTGTGTAACCATTAGAGGCTTTTAAAAATATGATTTTCATAATTAGATTTAAATTTGGATTTATTGATTAATGAATATATCATTAAACCATCATGAGATTTGAAGAGCTAATTTAATTAGTAAATATGTTGATTATTGTAATTAGAAATAAAAATAAATAAAATATGAAAATTAATGTCTTGGAGGAAAAAATATAAAAAGAGGAGAATTCTTTAAAAATAAGAAAAATAAAAAGAAATATATTCTTAAAAATAATAAGAGTAAAGGAAAAAACAAAGAAAAAAGAAAAAAGGAAAAAAAAAATCTAAAAAGAAAAGCTATGCCCTTTCTCATAAAAAGAGAATAAGGATAAAAGAAAGGAGGAAGGTATTTAGGGGGAGAGTAGTGAGGCGCACCAAATAGAGCAAAGAGGAAGGAAATAGAGTGTGAAGGTGATCACCAAACAAGGAAGAAGATCCTCTAATACCAAGCAATTCAAGGTCAGAATTAGGAGGTAGGTGATGTATTTCAATTATATGTGATTATGTGACTAAATGAATAAACACATAGGTGTCTATTGAATTGTACAAATACATATAAATACCTAGTTATATACTTAAAAACTATTGTTATTAACATTGAAATGGATATTATTGAAACTTTATGGATACATATAGCAATTTGATATAATGATCTCCATATGAGTAAAACACATCAAATTATGTTTAACATCATTATTTATTATATAACATTGTGAATAATATATACACTAAATATATAAACATTATCAGTATATATAAGTTGATGGTATAAGATGAGTTCACAGTTTATACTCATAAGAATAATTAAAATAATGGTCTATTTGTAATTTAAAATAAATCTGAATAATTAAATGACCAATGATTATACAATCTCCCTACTAATAATTCCCATTGATCACTTATAGTTATTACCTGATTATATATATACCATGGAAGATAATTACTGGTATATTAAGAATTATTATCTATAATGGCTTACTTACTTATTATGGAATCAACCATAATGATAATTTTATGCATATCTTAATTCCATATTATTACGTAATAGCCATGCATGTCTAGTAATTCCTAGAAGTAAGCAATTGTGTGTGGTGTCAGTTAGAAATAAAAATATTGTATAATTCTACTTAGATCACTATTTGTTTAGAACCGTGGTCTAATTTTGCTCAAATCATTGCATAAAACTAAATATAAAACTAGTATATGTATCTATTGGTTTGGCTTTAGGTTTAGGGAGTCATTTATATAAATTCAGTGACTCATGAAGGCAATCAATCTGATTTCTTGAGAAATATAATAAAAATGTTATAAATATAATAACCTATATTTATTATAAGGCATTATAAAAGACATGGCTTTGGGTGACTCTAAAATTTAGTCAATAGGGTGATATGTTATATTAATGAAACATCTACTCAGACTTGAATTAGTTGGTTTAGTGGGGTGATTTGAGTAGTAGTATTTATATTGTAACTCATATAGATTATACTAATAATAGCCTAAGCATGGCATAATGACTAGTTTAAATGTAAAACTATAGGTGTGATTGACAAGGTACCATGTATAGATTAACATCTTGCCTTGAATATAACTATTTGTATAGCACAAAAATTAAAAAAACAATATGTATCTTTGCCTTTCTGTATGTATCAACATGTCTTATGCATGCCTATAGGTGTCTTATAAATCTGATGTATATATTTATATGGTGTAGTATGTAATTGGTGATGTTCCAAGTACAATGAGCAAAAATATAAAGTTATACATGATGACAATGCAAAATGTTAAAACCTAGCCATGTATTCATCCATTTCTTTTTACATCGATAGCTGAATGGAGATTATAAATTATAATAGTTAATGGTCATAAAATATTTATCTAACTTTAATATATATATATATATACCATCTTGTTGAATTCAACTTATAACTAAAATAAGACCAAGGTTAGTAGATCGCTCTAAATAGGCATAGGGCTTGTATCTTATGACTAATAATAGTGGACCGATAACAAAGTTCACCTAATATCTTATGTTTTATCATGTAAATAATCAGAATGGGTATGCTCTTATACTGACATATATGTATTTATAAACATATTGATATCATAATATGGTTTGTGTAAAGCATGTGAGACATATATAGCTAAAGTGTAGTCTTTCATTATATCATGATAAGTTTGTGATTTGGAATCACTTTTTAGATATAGCATGGGAAACAAAGCACATAGTGTGGATACAACATTAATAATAGCTACATATTTATGAATTAATAATGGTATGCTTGATATGAATATAGGCATACATGTGCCTATTAGCATATACGTGTACATAGGGGTGTGTACTTATGATTATAGTTTCATAGGTGGTTATAAACTATATTATAGATTTTTATGTAATAAAATCTTATTTATCCATGCATACAATCTTCGTCCACCCCCGCCCACCTTGAAAGTATAACAAAGGCTAGAATAGAATATTTTATGTTCATATGAATTGAGACTTTCTTTGTTATATCTAGTTGCTTGATTATAAGGTTATGTTTCTATTGATTTATATTAATTAAATATGTCTAGTTGTGGTATTTAGTAGTTATTCTTAAGAACACTAGACTATGATAATATGAGATATCATAGGGGTGTAGTATATTGAAAATCTATATAGGTAGGGATAAAAACTATGAAATATTATTAGATTATTGATTCACTTATCTTATAAAGATCATCAATATATTTTATGAACAAAAAAGTATAATGATTGTTAAAATCATATGGAGTTCTTGACTTAGAAATATAGTTGACATTGATATAGTATTTATATATCATTGTGTGCTTATATATGGTATATATTATGTTGTACGATTATTCTCATATAAGAAACATATTTATTCATAGACTTAAGCAACCATATGAAAATATTATTTATATAAGTGTATTGGGTCATATGCCTAAGCTTATAGTTAAATGGATGATTACATTGAGTCATAAGGTGTCCAAGGGACTGAAACTATAACCATATGAATGTAGTCCTTAGAAATAAAATTGAGTTATTTAAATGAAAGATTATGGTATAACTTGGTTGTGGGTTATCTAACTCTTTGAAAATAACATGATAGATTGTTGATTTCCATCTACTTACAATATGTACCACTCATCAGTTTTCATTATTGTATATATATATATATATACAATAATGAAAACTGATGAGTGGTACATATTGTAAGTAGATGAAAATGTATAAGTGTTTAGACATATATATCATATATTAGTGCATTGTGATGTGTGCCTATAATTTATATTTTTTATATTTGCTAGTATGCAGTTTAAACATAAGATATATCTGGTTGATATAAACTATACTTGCTTGCCTAATCCTTAGGATCATGGGCATTTAATTCTTAAAATTATAAGATTGGTTATTCAAAATTGAGTAGTGTGCCCATGTGTAATTAACTATGATATTATTAGACGTCATAGAGGGTATTTTATTTAAAAGCTACAGTTTAAATGTATGTTATATCCAAATGGTATAAACTATAATTAATATGTCAAGATTTATTCATACATTTGATGGACTAAATGTATGCATGTTGGATATTTTTAAGAATAACATGTTTTAAGATAGTTAGTAGAAAGTATTGTATTGTGTCTGCTTATAAAGATAGTGTGCAACTTAATATATATATTAAACTCAGGCGGTCTAATTTGAACTTGTTTGCTTATTATTTTTATTATGAGATAGATATTTTTATGAGATTCATATATATGTTTGATGGAATAAATGTATGCTTTTTGATTATTCCTAGACTTAACATGTTATGTGATTGCTAGTAGGATGTAGTCTGTATGAATTTATTGATTATACTAATTTAACCACATCTCGCATTGGTGATACTGAGTAAGTAGTGAGATGGATTTCACTAATTTACTAACATCATGATGTTAGATGAAGGTAATCCAATCAAATAGTATGTATGAATTTGACTGATCCATAGATCATTTATTATTTTAAAATTTTGACCAAAGAAATGTTTAGTGAGATATTGTCATTTCATGAGTATGATTTACAAGTTTGTGCTATATCTTGAGTAGAACAAGTTTCTATGATACATCACATGTTTAGTTTAGAAATCATACATCACACAAGTACTAGCTTATCTCTCTAGATTCTTGTGCCATCATTATTTACTCATCTATGAAGGGAGGGCCATTCTCTAATGGGACTAGTGCAAGGGATCATTGGTCCATGGTTGGTATGAAAAAGTTCTTGGATGATGATCTCCCTTCCGACAATAATACTAATTTTGAGATGAAACTTGAGATTAGCATATATATAGTCCAAAGAACTTATGCTCTGGGGAGCCGTGTATCTTATATATGTACATTATATTGTATTTATTATTAAAAACATTATTGCAATGAGTTGTAATTACTTATTTATTATACATTGACAATAATGGTTGTAGACATGTATCAGCCATGGCTAGTTAATTATAATTACTTTATATATTCATATTATGATATGTTTCTTATGATGATAGTGATCAATGATATATGATATAGTATGCTTCATTTACAATTATCACCTTGAGTATTTTATATGATCACTAGTTAGATTCTTGTGATGTAATCTATTTATAGTATATGTGTTTAAAATTTAAAAAAATCATGTATTTCTAGGTAAATCCTAGTGTAGATGTTACATGTGGTATCAGAGTTGTGAATCAAACTCTAGGACCTAATGAGTCCATTTAAATTTTCATATTTTTTTGTTTATCGGAAAGGAGAATAGTGAAATGTGTGTGGTACATTGAGTGTGTACCCTTAGGAGCACTTGTATCCTCTTAGAGTTGTTAAAGGGTTGGTTTATTGAGTGTCTTGATGGTGTTATTTACAATCAAATATTTGGTAGGTGAGTGCATAACATAGTTCATGAATTATGAACAAGAGATTCCTTCAGTATTTTTGATCATTTAAGTTGAACCCCTTGAGAGTGATAACATCCTTGTTTGCTAATCAAGTCACCTCTGTCATTAGTGTTTTGAGTTGTGAGTGTTTAAAAAGCATGGGATGTTTCTCACTTAAGTATATGTGCATTAATTTTGTGTCTTATATACTCTAATCCTAGGAGTGGAAAATCTTATAAGACAATTTTTAGATTGGCACTACCTAGTGTGGTGGGAATTATCTTTGTAGAGGAGTATAGTCATTCTTTCTGAGGACTCCAATGCGTTAGGAGTTGGCTCATAAGTTGGCACCCCATATATTTATATGAAATGGGAAGAGGTGTCATATCACATAGTTATCATAGAGGTGATTTTTTACTCTCTCACTCTCCTATGACATCATTATAAGCTAATGAGAGGATTCATATTTTCATGCTATTGATTTAGTGTTCCCTTAAGTGGAAAATTGTTTCTAAAATGTTGTTTTAACCATATTCCCTAGAGTTCATGGGATAGTGTGTTTTACTTATTGTTGATAGAGAAGATGTAAAAATGGAATGGATTAGTGCATCTATTTGGTTCCTTTCGATTTTGGAAATAGGTTATGGTACTACACATACAAGATTGGTATGTAGTGATTTTGGCAACATGGGTTGTGATGTTTTATGTATACCATGTGAGGGTATTTAAGAGTTTTGTGTTGAGATGTTAGTTCACTAATTTCCATTGTGGCCTTATAGAGTCACACTTTCTAGTGCTACTTGTGAAATTTGACCACAAGGAGTAGTGAATCTTGAATTTATATTAATTTTAAACTAAGACTTATAAGTTGATTTTAATCATTATGTTATGATTCACCCTTGATTAGATTTATATTATTCTTATCTTGATTAAAAACATGTTGTTTTGATAAGACATTTATGAACCTTTCATTAAGAATGAGTATGGTATATGATGTGCATAACATCTTATTAATCTAAAAGGGCCGAGATAAGATTTGAACTTGTTGTGTACTAAATGAACAGGTAGGGAGACATTGTCTCACTTATTTCCTTAATAAGTTTGTAAGTACAATGTGATCCTTAACCTTTTTATGTTATATTAATTTTAATAGCATGATCCATTTCTTCTTGACTATGAATATAACAGAATAGGTTAAGTTGTGAAATACGATACTAGTTATGTTTGGATAATAGAAACTTTACAATTATGGAATGAATATATAATTATTCTTATAATATATGTTGGTACATCAAGAATTATTTAGCATATATCATTAATTATATGGTTTGTTAGTATGGATTTGTGATATATTGAACCTTATAAACATTTTAGAAATCATTAGGGCATAGAGACCTAAAGGACGAGTGGTGAATTAGGAACGTGAGTACTAAGAGATGGGAGTAGATCCTATTTAGTCTCACATTGATTTGGTAGTTACTGAGTTTGGATCCAATAAAGGGAGTTTGTCAAATCCAGGATTTGACAAATAGACTTGTCAAATTTAGTCGTATGGCCATACACATGTATAATGTGGAATGTTTATTTTTTAATTTTTTATACATTAGAAATTTAGCATTTTCAATTCCTATTCATCATCATACTTGTTAGGAGATACATGGAGAAGGATAGTATTGAAATGTTATACTTATTAGGAGCTATGTAGCATAGAGATGTCATTAACTTATACACATCATTCTTATCAGGTTCCCTAAGCACTTTTCTTCAGAATGAGAAAAACACTCTCTAGGTTAGAGAGATGTGCAGAGGGGCTGGAAGGTTTTGTGGAACTCTCCATGGCTATTATTTTTGGATTTTATGATGATCTCATGTGCTTTTGAGAAGTCAGTGAAACTTTCACCAAGATATGTGGGGCCCTTTGAGGTATCAGAAGTGGTTAATCCTATAGTATATAAGTTTGTATTTTTAGTTCTAGACGCCAGGGTGGTCATGATAAAACTATTTAGAGTAAGTGACACTTGTAAATTTTATTTACATAATAGAGAGATGTCACAGATTAGGGTTTTGTGTGACCAATAATCTAAGAATAGTGCTATTTGGGAGGACTATGATGAGTTCTACAAGTGATTTTTACATTTATTTGCTTGATTAGATACTATTATGTTATGTTATTTTTTTGTTGAATAATATTTTCAATTTAGATCTCTTATTTGAATAAGAGTCATCCATGATGATGACTAGCTTTAGGTGGAAGGATGCTACATCTTGATTCTTCGCTAAGCAAACTATTTAACTATCTGTGGATATTTATAGTTGATAAATTTGATTTGGATTATTCTTGACTAAGCTTTGAGATATATGTTGTTATGAAATAATTGGATATTGTTTAAGTTACATGATTGTATTGTTATGAGTTAGCTATAGTGTATATACTTACATTATGATCATGTTGATTCATTATTTTAGTTATATTTTATGATGTATGTATATCATGCTGATATGGTCTAACTACCTACTTATTGTGAGGTGGATGTAGGAGAACTCATCTCTTAGAAAGTGACAAAGGTAGAAAATCATCGGAGAGAGTGACATAGATGGAGTTGCTGGGGGACTACAAAAAAACTATCTAGGATCCTGCACATACCATAATAGATAACGCATGTTAGATACATAATAAATGGTTAGCATAATGTGTTTTGATGTCATTTGGATTAGATAGTTAAACATGATTGATAGCATAGTTTAATGGTTTTATAGAACTTATTTTTCATGATTTGCATGTGTGACCATTAAATTCTTTTAGAAATATGATTTTCATAATTAGATTTAAATTCAGATTTATTGATTGATGAATATATTATTAAACTGTCATGATATTTGAAGAGCCAATTTAATTAGAAAATATGCTAATTATTATAATTATAAATAAAAAGAAATAGACTATGAAAATTAATGTCTTGTTGGAAAAAAATAGAAAAAGAGGAGAATTATTTAAAAGAAAGAGAAAATATAAATGTTTAAATATAATAAAAATAAAAATAAAGATATTCTTAAAAATAATAAAAAGTAAAGGAAAAAATAAAGAAAAAAAATATAAAAAGAAAAGCTATGCCCTTTCTCATAAAAAGAGAATAAGGATAAAAAAAGAGGAAGATGTTTAGGGGGAGAGTAGTGCACCACAAAGAGAAAAGAGGAAGACGACAAAGTGTGAAGGTGATATCTGAGCAAGGAAGAAGATCCTCCAATACCAAGCAATTCTAGGTCAGAATTGAGAGGTAGGTGATGTATTTTAATTCTATGTGATTATGTGACTAAATGAATAAACACATATATGCCTATTGAATTATATAAATACATATAAATACTTGATTATATACTTCAAAACTATTATTATTAACAATGAACTAGATATTGCTAAAACTTTATGGATACCTATAACAGTTTGATATAACGATCTCCATATAAGTAAAACACATTGAATTATGTTTAATGTCATTATTTATTATATGACACTGTGAATAATATATACATTGAATGTATAAACATTATTAGTTTATATAAGTTGACAGTATAAGATAAGTTCATAGTTTATACTCATTAGAATAATTAAAATAATGGTATAGTTGTAATTTTAAGGAAATCTGAATTATTAAATGACCAATGATTATATGATCTCCCTGGTAGTAATTCCCATCGATCACTTACAATTATTACATAATTATATATATACCATGGAAGATAATTGCTAGTATATTTAGTGTCATTATCTATAAT